>OX596077.1:34717578-34737578 GCA_951394005.1 Protophormia terraenovae | reverse complement strand
TTTTAATTAGAAGTTTGCAAAAAAAAAAAAAAATCTAGACAAACATGCAATGTTTTTATTTATTATTAAATAAAAATATCAATTGTAATAAAATAATTTAATGCATTATTAAATCAAGCATACGACAAGCTTTATTTTACGTTTTTTGTTATTGTTTTTTTCCACTAAAGTTTTCAATCAATCAAATAATTAATGAATCAAACAAAAATAATAGTTTTAAATTTCAAAGGCAAAAAACAAAAGGTAGAAAAAATTTTAAAGTCACTTTTATTTAATGGAAATTAAATATTATACAATAAAAATTATTGTTTAAATTAAAAATAAATTGCAAAAAAAAAAAAAAAAAAAAAAGTTGTAAGTGGAAACAATAATTCTATATATAATTAAATGTTTTAAAATTAAATGAATGAGAGATTACAAAAAAATGATATACGAACACGATTTAAGTTTATTTTTTAGCAAAAAGGGCATAGAGTTCATTTTTCATTTTGCTGCGAGTGGGTAAATTTAGATTTAATTGCATGACTGTTAATCGTAGACAAAATTTGATAAAAGCGGAAACGGATTTGTTGTTGTTTATTTTTAGTTTGTTTTTATAATATACACCAGTATTAATGGGGTAGCTATTTAAAATTTGTGTTGATGTTTGCAGCACATATAAATATTGGTCTAGGTTCCACCTACTCAAATTTACTTTCTTAATTGATTTAACGCTGTCCGTCCATGTAAATCTTGGTTTGAAACTAAAGATAACTATTTTAAAGATTAGGGCCCAGGAGGACCCTATAGAAATTGGTTGAAATACGCCCATTATTTACCACAGATACAATACGGATTAGTAATTTGATGTTCTTAAAATATTACTTTTATAGGATTATAAATAGAATTTTCAAATTTCACAAGAATCCCTCCCATATGAGAAACTATCCGAAAATCATAGAATTCATTACCACGATGTTGTAAAAAGTCAGCCAGTACGTACTTACATCCTGATATATAGAGATTTTCTCTTAAAATTCGTATTATTTTGTTTGCTATCCTACAGTCAAATAAATAACTTTAAGGCATAACAAAAGTTATGCTCCTTAAAGTGTGCACGGATTTATTCGTGTGCAATTCCTATATTACGTTTATACTTTCAGTTAATTTACAAAAATAACTAACTTTTATAAATATGGTTGAAAAATGCATAACTTCTTTGTTTTTGAATATATTTTGTTTTTAACATTTGTTTTTTTTTTTAAATTCGTTATAATACTCAGTTCTTACATAAATTACTATAATTTGATAAAATTTTGTTATATTTGGTGTAATCAAAGCAATATATGATATTGATTTACAAAGGGTTTAGTTAATAAAAAATATCTTGTATTATCTTGTACAACATATGATGTTACATATAAATAAAATTAACGGGATAATATGATACGATGGAATAAAAAAAAATTGTAAAATGGAATCATAATATGACAAGTATAATAATATAATAAAATGAATAGAATGTAATAAGATGATATAATAAGATAAATATTTGTGCCAAATTTCGTTCCCCTAGGTTGTCCTGTTCGAGCCCTATCCTGCTTTCAACAGGCAGACAGACAGACAGACGGACGGACATAGCTAGATCGACTCAGAATCTAACCAGGACCCAGAAAATATATAATTTGTGGGGTCTTAAATGATTCCTTCGACATGTTACACACGGAATGACAAAATCAATATACCCCCATCTTTTTGATGGTGGGTATAATAAAATCGGACACAGTATGATAAAATGGAATCATATCTAATGTTATCTGTGAACCAATATTCCAATAATAATATATTGCTCTCAGATTATGGTTACTAACACTATATTTTACTCTGCGTGTATGGTTCAAATAAATAAAATTAATTAATAAACAGATATTAACTGATCATAATAAGATTAATATGAAACATGTTATAAGTAATTTTATGCATTTTTATGGTAAATACTATGATAAAGTCGAATCATAATATGATAAAATCGTATCAAATATGAGAAAATCACAGCATAATTTAAGACTGAATAATAACATTATAAAATATTTAAATACAAAATGCAAAAACTTGAATTATAATATGGAAAGTTGGATCATTTTATATTTATAATATTCATATTTATTATTTATGAAAATATAGATTATGGTTCCCGCAATCATACTGTTTTTTGCGTGTACATATGTATATCTTAATAACTTATTAATTTTTTAATAAAAAAATTTAATTACTTTTCACATAAAATTACTGACCTAAAAACACATTTAATTAATTTTTCTTTTATTTTTCTTTTTTAATTCATTAAAACATCTTTTTAAATTTTATATTTCATTTATTATTTCATTACTAAAATCATATTGTTTTTGTGGGTGGGTTTTTAAGCCTTCAAGTATTTCTTGTTGTATTTATGTTAAAATATTTTTAATTTTATACAATTCCAAAACAAATTAAATTTGCTGTGATTTTTTTTTCTTCAACATTTTTTGTATTTTTATTTTGAGTTGACTGACCGCTATTAAACGGTCATTTTGTGTCGCAAACACTGCACAACAACAGATGAGTTGTAAAAATTGTTTCTCTCTCATTTATTTACCATAAAAAAGTGCAAATTATGACAAAAAAAAAATTGTTTTTTCAATAAAAATTTCTTACTCTTGTACCCCCTAGTAACAATCACAATCTTTTTTTATTGCATTAAAATTAATTTAACATTTAAGAACTCTTACGGGAACTAACGAAAAAAATAAAGAAAAATTGAGGTTATCACAAGTAATTTTTGATGATATGAGAAGTGAGATTTACAATTCAAATTAATTTGTCCATTATACAAGGAGTAAACATGCGTCACCTGCTGTAGTTAAATGGTGACAGATAGCAATGAATATTTTATTGAAAGTATTTTTATATAGATTGGATGGAAAATAAGTTGTATATAAGAATGATAAAGATTTAAAATTTTTTGGAATATTTTGATTTGAAGTATTTTTGAACATTGGCAGATTACATCATCCTAAAAATTTTTGCAATAAGTGTTGTGAGATGCGAATTGGAAATTAGTGTCATATTTGTTTAGAACCTGTTCTAACCAGTTTATCAGTTCGAGCATTACCACAGAAATCGTGGTTTTGAGAAGGCTATAATTAAGGGAATGTATGTAGAGTCAAAAAAGTACCACTTGACTGTAAAAAAAAAATAACAATTGAAAGTGTTATATTCAGCTTGGTCGAATCTATTTTCCGCCCTGAGCCCTATCTTGCTTTCAAGAGATAGACGGACATAGCTAAGTCATCTTAGATTTTAACAAGGACACAGAATACATATATACTTTATGGGGTCTTAGACGATTATTTCGACATGCTACACATGCCACACATAATAAATATTTTAGCTGGATTTGAAAAAAAAAAAAAAAAATAATAACGTCTACCTCAATAAAAATATAAAATGGTTTGATCGACAATCGATAAAAAATATAATAAAATCGTCTTACGTAGAGGCAGTGTAAATTGGACCAGAACACAGAACATGCGATTTGTACACTGAAAAAAGTAATTTCAATGAATGAAGTACATTAAATGAAATTCATTAATTTTTTTCCAAAAAATTATTAACTTAATGTAGAAATTCATTGCTTCAATGAAAATATTCAATGAAATTATTAACGCTATTATGAACATTACATTGAAACCATTCATTAAATTTATTTTTTATTACAATAGGTAAATTAGTTAATTGATTTAATGTATTAGTTCATTGAATTAATTCATTCAATGTACTAATACATTGATTTAATTAAGAAGAAGCATTACACAATGAACATAAGCATTGAACCAATGATAAATTTAATTAAATTATATTAAAATAAATGATTTCTAACGGGAAATAAAGTAAACTGAAAACAAATACAACTCAGTTTTCTTTTATCTTTTAACAAGAAATGACGCGTTTTAAACAAAAGCAAAAAGTAAAAAAATGAGTGATATATTAAAAACGAAAATAATTAAAAACTAAATAAGATAAATCGAATTATTAAAATACATAATTATAATTTATTCGCAAAGGAGAAGTCGAGCAGCATAATTGAATACACCAAATTAAATTAATTACCCAAAAGAAGGAATTTGGAGACTTGTCTTCATAACACGTAAGTTTAATAATGTTTATGATTTTAAACAGTTTTTAAATATTACATTTCATTTATATTTATGTAGATAAAAACAATAAGATGCAGAAGAATGTGTTATTAGCCTTAAATACCAGGGTTTCAAAAAATATTGCGATTTCAAAGTCAAGAGGATTCGATTCGTAAGTATACATAAATATATGAAATATTTTAATTGAATTCTTAATAAAAATATATTACAGAATAATCAAGATTTGAATGCTACATCTGGTGATCGTCAAAATAAGGAAATTTCTATACACCAAAAAGATTTAAAGGTAACTAGTTCAAATATTTTAAGCAATTGAACGAATGTTAAAAATTTTATTTATAAACTTTCTTTGTTAAGGATAATGCTGTAGTTATATTAATGTGGCATCTAAATGGATATTTCATACCATCATTGAGCAATATAGAGGACAACAGGAATTACTACATTATTATAAATTGCAAAGCAAACACGATAACATCTGTTACATGCATTTTTTTATTTAAATTTTTTAGTGAAATGTAATAATTTTATTTTTATATTAATATTTAATTTTTGCTTATATTAACTCAATATCATATACTTTAATCATTTAATATAAAATAAAATAGAAACAAGAAATACAGAACACGCCTATTATTATAATACATTTTTAATGTATAGTTTCATTGGGACAAAATATGAGTTCACTGAAACCAATGTACTGTTCACTGAAATTATTTTTTTTATTTAATGAATGATTCAATGTAAGAATAAATTTAATCAATGAACTTGTACATTGAATTATAATATTAATGTATGACAATTCATTGTTTCAATGAACCTGTACATATAGGGTCAAAATTAGTGCACAAATTCATTGTAACAATGAACTTTTTAATTGTATTTATGTACCTTTTTGGTTCAGTGTAGCTTGTAATTTCTACTTCTAAGAAATTACACGTGTTGAAAAAAATCTTTAGAATCTGGAAAACTCTTACCAAGTCTATTAAGAGTTGCATAATAATAAGATCCCTAGATGAAAGAGTACTACTAAAAGTGACAGGTTTTCAGAGTTAGTGATCGGTTCTAGTTCCGAAACTTTATTCATTAATGATAATTGATACCAATTGGCATCAAGTGTACACCAATTCATTAGCGCAATATAAAATTACATTATATTTTCTATTTTTAGTATTTAAAATTTGTAAACGAAGTATCAGTTGTACCGCCCTGAGAAACAAGCCGAAGCAAAATTTTCGGCGGCGTAGGCGCGACTCTCTTTAGTCGGCGGCGGCGCATAATAAAATAAATTATTAAAAACAATAATAGATGGGGCCACTGCATTAACTACTTTTTGCATTGAATTTCAATGAAAATTTAAAAATTTCGGCGGCTGATTTTAAGCCGGTGTGAGCCGATCAAATCAGCGGCGGCCGATAAAGTAGAAAGTCAGGCGGCGCGCCGCTGACTTTGACCCGTTCGGCTTGTAAATGTAAAGTCAATAAAGTTCTACGTGATAAAATTTTAGTCGAAAATGTAAAAATTCTTATAAATAAAAATTTTAAAAACCAAGACAGCAGTCTTAATTATAAAATATGAAGTAAAATGTACAATATCGTGTTGTCATATGTCCTAAAATATTTCAATGTATAAAACATATTTGGGGGATTCACAAAGTGTGCTATAATGTCGTATTATCATATGTCGTAAAATATTTTAATGTATAAAATATATTGTTATTGCTTTTCCTTTGTAAAATTTTATGACATTATGACAATACGACATGATAGCACACTTTGTGAATCCCCCAATTGTTTTTGCTTTTCCTTTGTAAAATTTTATGACATTATGACAATACGACATGATAGCATACTTTTTGAATTCCCTAATTATAAAATATTTTAATTTGATCACTTTTTAATATCCTAAATCGGCCCAAATTTGTTTATAAACTACTTCCAATATCTACGGACTCAGAAAATTGAAATCTTCAAAAATCGTTAATTTGGGTTCAGTTGGTCAATTTGGCTCCAGTTGGTTCTGGAGCGGGCCTTAATGGGTTAATGGACTAATATAGGTTAAAGTTTTGAAATAATTTTAGAACTCTATTGTACGCATTTTTTGTGATATTCTTAATATTTTAGCCATTAAGGAAACAAAATTATAAAATTCTTATCCATTTTTTAAGAAAAATATCGAAAATTTTTTTCTGTATAACGTACTATAATTACTGTTTATGGACCAACATTTTAGCGAAAATTTTTTAAAATACTTTTTTTATAATTGGTTAAAAATTACGAATTTTGTGATACCCATTTAAAGACAAAACTCAATACAATTTTTTGGACGAAATGTTCTAGACTCTAGTGACTTTCAATCGCTGGTGGGGAATTGAAGATCAATTTTAATTTTCTTTAACATTTTTCACATATTAAGCTAATTTTTACGCATCGTTTGAGAGGTCTTCCTATAAAATTGTTGTCTACGGGACACTCTAGAGTAGAATAGACATTTATTATAATGGACATTACTATAATTGGGTAAATGGTTCATAGTTCCCACCATATAGAAATGAAGGCCTACTTTGGAAACTTATAGTGGAATATCTGAAATAAAAATAATATTGGGATTTCAAAAAATCATGATTAATTTTTTTTTTTTTTAATTTTTTCAGAGTGCGCTCTATAAATAATTTATACCCACGTAATCGCCTTATTAGGGGAAAAATATTAGACATGTTTATGTCAGAATATATCTAAATCAAAAATTCAGTTTTAGAATTTTAAGATTTTTTTTTAGCAGAACGGAAATGTCTGTCTGTCCGTCTATACATTAGAATTAAATGGGTTGAAAATTATTCATAACTCAGAAAAGGGTGGTATCTACAGTTTAATGATCACGTTTAACTTTTCTATTTATTAGTAAGTAAACAAAAAATGATTTTTAGAATTATAAGATGTTTTTTGGCTGAATGGTAATGTCCGTCCTTCCGTCTATACATTTGAGTTAAATGGGACGAAAATGATGCATAATTCAGGAAAAGGTGATATCCAAATTTTGACGATCACTTTCAACTTTTTTTATTTATTAGTTAGTAAACAAATGCATTTATAGAATTATAAAATATTTTTTTGGAAGCATGGTAATGTCCGTCCTTCTTTACATTTGGGTTAAATGGGTCGAAAATTCCACTTAATTCGAGGAAAGGTGATATTAAAATTTTAATACTTTCATTTGATTTTCATATTAATCGAGAAGTGGAAAAAAATATCTTTCGAATTTTAAGATCTTTTTGAAGGAATTCTAATGTCCGTCCATCTGTCCGTCTGTTTGTTAATTTTTGCAAACTTTCCAATTCAAAATCGTTTAACTTTTGACTCAATAAAGATAATGACTAAAAATTTTCTCTGTTCGATAGACTATTTTACTTTTTAATCAACTACATCAAATATAATAAAATCGGTTGAAAATATATGGCTATATATGGAAAAATCTTAACTAAGATTTTGTAAAACTGAGATTTTTGAAAATTCAAATGTATATAACTCGAAAAATATATAAGATAAGTAGTACACACAAGCATTTTTTTAAAGAATTTATCAAGGACTTTAAGGTGATATAAAAATCTTGGAAATCAGGTAAGGAACAAAAATTCGCTAGTGGTTAAACATTTTCTCTGACACTAATACCCTATTTTGAACCCCCTTAGTTCCGCTCCTGATGCTTATATTGGATCTTGCTTCGAAACTCAAAATGCTACTGTTCTCTGCTACGCCTGTATGAAATTTCATGCAAATCTAACCAGCCGATTAGAAGTTAAAGATTTATTTCGATTCTGCCCCACTGTTTAATGTTTGATAATGCAAAGAAAATGTCTGGCACTTAAGCTGTTTTTTGTATGAAATCTACTGGTTTTTTTGAAAAAAAATTATTTTCTCAAATCGGGCTATATATGCGCACGATTTTTCTTCATAGTATTAAAGTGGACAATATGTACTATTTTTCAGAAAATTTTCAGAACAAACATCCTGTAACATTTTAATTTGCATTCCATGAAAGTTGAAAATTAGTGTATTTTAGGACAATTTTCATAAAAATAACAAAAATATTAAAACAAAATATAATTTATAAATACTTGAAGAAAACTACACTTAAACATCTAAATTTGATGGTTTCATTTTAAATTTTTACCTTAATAGACTTTTTATTTAAAATAAATACACTGAAAATAGATGAAAATTGAATTTTTTAACTATTTTTTTAAAATGTTAAAAAATTCTTAACTTTGACAGCTCTTTATAAGAAAACAAAACAACCTAGCTTAAAGATTTTAATTGAGGTTGATACATAATTTTGTCTATTTTTATTCGGTACCCAACTTTATTACAAAACTTTAAATTTTTAAATTCAATTAAGCGCCACTTTTGACACATTTTACCCCAATGTGGGCCGTTACAATGTACATTTACAAACTAAAAACTAAAAATATTTTTAAATTATTAAAAATTAAAAAGTTAATTGAAAACATAGAAACATTTTTACTGAATCGTTTGTATAAAGAATTTATAGAATAAATTAATATTTTAGATATCGATGACAAAAATCCTTAACTTTCATTTTAATATTACAATTTTTTATTTTTTTTATTTGCCATAACTTATATTACCTAAGACCTAATTAACTTATTATTTTTATATGATGATTTTGTAACACATGTGCATAAGTATGTATGTAACTATGTATAATATTTAATTTTTTTATTTTAATTTTGTGAGTTCATTCACAAGTTTTTAAAAGTATTTTTTTTTTTTTTTTTTGCGTTTTGTTCACATTTTTTTTTTCAATTGCACAAAATTATATGTGAGTGTCTTTGAGTCAAGTATGTGTTTGTGCCCGATTTTCTTAGTTTAGAGCTGCCCCACACCAGTCCATACCATATGTAGTTTAAGCGTTTGTGTGTTTTGTAAAAAAAAAAACGATAAACGATTTCACTTTCTTCTTTCTATAATAATTGTGGTTGTACTTTCGTTTAATAAAAATCTAAGCACGTCGCTTCCGATTACGCGTATTTTGTATAAATATGAGACAGTCGATGACAGCAACAACTACAACAACAAGTAATCAGAAAAAAATTATACATACATATGTACATATTATATACAACAAAAACAACAACATGTTACTTGATTAACAATTGTACTGCAAAATATAAAAATGAGGTGAATTACGTTGTTTGGAGTAAGTAAGTAGTTATTGTTGATAGCAGATATGTAGCTAAAGCAACAACAAAATTATTTTGTATGTGTCATTTAATGACGTTTGGCACACTAATAGGACAAGTTCAATTGACATGTTTTACGTTTCTGTTTTTTAATATTAATATTCAAAGACAGCAACAACAACAACAACGACATTAAATGCAACTTTAGCATGACATAAATTATGCCAAAATGAAAGAGACAAAAAAAAAAAAAAAAAAAAAAAACTAAATTATTAACATAAAAAAAAATAAAAAAATGTGTAATTATGCAATAAATTAATTATTGAGCTGAAATTCAAAACTATTTTTTTAATAAGTTTTGAATTAAGTTTAATTAATAAAAACTACCCACATGATTTTAATTTGTTTTATTTCTTTTTTTTTAATAAGTAACAATAAATCTTTTAGGAGTTAGTATAATTAAATCTATTGATTTTTTTATTTTTTATTAAGAACAACTTTAATAAGATTATGTGTTTTTATAAGTAAATCGTTTAAATGTTAAACTTCTTAGTCCAACATAATATAAAATGACATAAATAGACAATTGAGAGCACACAAGCCTGTTACTTAAGTGCCGATATAGCTGATTTTCAATAAAAAAAAATTGTCAAAAAAAATTACCAACATATTTATGTGTTAAATAAGGACTGCGCACAAAAAAATCCGTGCATGCAAATCTGCTTATAGTATCTAAACCAGTGGGCGAATTTTTTTAAAGTGATATTTTTATTAATGACTGTTATGTTCAAGTTCTAAACATAAAATAATAAATTATTTCCTGTTGGTTTTTAGGGAAATATCTGATCTTTTCCAGAATTATTCTAATTAAAGGTTTTATTGTATTTCGATCACTTTTTTGCTCAAATAAGTCCACATATTTTTAAACTCCGTTTCATTTTAAGCTGAGCTTTTAATGTCCTTTAAATTACTTTTTACTAGAGTCCAATATCTTTCAATTGCACAGAGTTTCAGTCAATTTGATGGATTAGCCTTTATCGGTACAAAATCTTACAATTTCTTTGTTACAACTCCATTGTTTTATTATTGTAATGAGAAGAAGCGGAAACAGACCAGAAAACAGCGGATACACCTAATTTTATTAGAAAAGGGAGAAGTATTTTCCAAAGGCACTCATTCACGTATATTTCTGTGTTAATGCAACCATTTTTTAAGAATGAAGTTCTTTACTCCTGCGTATGCATATGACTTCCCAAATCAAAAAATTTCTTGGGAATTTTGATTTCTTTGATACACGAAATTTTTCTGCCATAATCCCTCTAGCATCTGCGACATAGAATTCCTAACTAAGAAGTTGAAATAAGTCACCTTGTTCGAACATTTCATCGTCTACTATACAGAAGCAAAATTTCTGAAAAAATTCGTCCGAAGAACTCATGTTATTTTTTACCTCCAAATTCTTGCTTGCATTTCTATTAGGATTTTTTTCTTGCTTTATAAGTTATCAGGATAGACTTTCTTTCAAATTTTCTGATAAAGATTCAAAGCAATTAACTTTTTGTGGCACTTTTCTTCCAGAGATGAAGTGAATTTCTCTTAAAATTCTTTCTACTTATTTTGCCTGAGTCCTACAGCCTGAAGATTCTATTTGTCTTCCATTACCACGTTACCATTCAGTGTCATGATCACTTTTCTTTGTATAATATTATGACCCAAGAAACTGTATTTTGCGGCACAACATCCTTCCCTGCAATTATTTTATATGACCAATGCAAGATTTCATGAAAAATTTGAATTATGTGTTTAGGTGTTTTTTGTTAAACTTCTATTTCAAGAAAAACCAATTTTGCTATTACCATGAAACTTAGCACATGGCAAGTGAGCATAATGACAAATACAAAATAGTTAACAGAATTATGAATTTTTGACCACATCAAAAGTTATAAGCCCAAGAGCATACACGGATTTTTTTCGTGCGCAGTCCTTATATCCCTTATCTGAGGTTTGCGTAAAGTTATTTTATTTTGGTTAGTAATTTATAACTTTTTTCCTAATAAAACAATTTTTTTTTTTTTTCATTTTGAATACCATTCAGTGTAGGATGATAATACATAACCTAGATTAATTTTTAAATTTACAGGTCGCCGTATTTTTCTTTAAATTCTACTAAGAATATCATAAAGACTACTTGAGTAGATATTAAAATTTCTCAAACTTTATTATTATTTTTTAACACAAAGTACTGTAAAACTTCAGCTTTACAATATTTACATTTATCTGAACTGTTTTGTACTTATATTCATAAAGTATTAAAATTGTATCTTTTTAAATTATTTTGCTAAATGTATCTATATTTATTGAATGTATGTATGTATGTATGCCCCAACAACAAACCGGATTTATGCAAATTATTAAGATTGCTATAGTTGCTTTTATACTCTAATAAAACTATTCCAATTGAAACCATAAAAAAAATGAACAACTTGAAAATCTTTAAAGACAACAACAAGAACCACCACATCAGATGTATGTACCTATAAAATCTGATTAAAAAAAAATATAACTTAAACTTGTCATTAATATTCTTACCGCCACAACAACAAAATTCCAAAAATAAAAATAAAAAAGAAATAAGATTTAAAGCAAAAAATATTTAACTAGAAATAGTTTATAAAAAAACAAACAAATTATATAAAAATTAAAAAATTATCGTAAAATAAATGGTAAATAAACATTTAAATACAATATTGTTTTATAAATTTGTTATTCTTAATGTAAAGTGGTTAATACTGCATAAAAAAAAAAAAACAATTTGTTTATTATAGAAAAACAAACACTTTAAAAAACTTTTTTTTATAAACTTGGTCATTATTACGACGATTTTTATTTCTATGCTGAGAGTTTGTTGCAGAGTAGGAAGAACGCTATTTTTTTTTTTTGATTCGTTCGAAATATAATTTTTATTAGCGAATTTAATCCTAATTTTTAGAACAAATACAAATTTAAAAAAAAAAAAAAAAGTTTTTTAGATTATTTTCATAACTCAAATTAAAAAAAGTAAAGAAAAGTAATTTAATCCAAAAAATGAATTTTATGTTTAAATTTACGAATAATATTTACAAAAGCGAAGAAGAACTTAAAATTTAGTTCGAAATCCGAATTTTTCCGTACCTTGGTTTGTTGTCAATTTTAATGTATTTTCTACGAAAACTATTAAATGAAATTAAAGGAAAAACAGAACTTTAAGTTTGAAAATTATTTTTTTTTTATCATATAATAAAAAATCATAAAACAATATAAAATTATAAAATACAGACATTTTAAAGTGTTTAATAAATCTTAATTGTTTTTTATTTTTAATAAAACTTTTTAACAATATTTTAAAGGTGGGAGTATCAGGAAGTGCAGAAACTACTGTGGAATAGAAGCAAACTATTTAATAAATAAATCAAAGACTTCCAATTATATCAAAAGGTAAACATAAGAGTGTTCGATTATTCGACTTTTTTTTTCGAAATGTTCGAATATTTGGTATTTTGAAAAAACCGGTTAACCGGCAGAAGTTAATATGTCAAGCAAATGACTACATTTCTTAAAAAAAATCAATAAATCTTAAAATATTTAAGTTTAATCAACAATGGAAATAACTAGAGTTCGACCGAAAGTTCGGCCTAATCCGAACCTAATCCGAACTTTTTGTTATAGGACCTAAAAAGAGCAAAAAAATAACAATTTTTAATGAAAATGTATGGATATTTGTACTTTGAGAAGTTAAATTTGTAGTCAAATAAATTTAATTTTCTTTATTAAACTCATTTTCATCCTTTTCTTTGGGTTTTTTCGTACTTTTGATTACAATTGCAATTATACTATTTTTATACTTTTGGTGATACAAAAAAATGGTAAATTCATATTTAATAAAAAGTTCGGTGTTCGGTAAAGTTCGGCCAAAAAAACGAACGCCGAACACCCACCGAACATCACTTTTTACCGAACACAGTAGCCGAACCGAACGTTCGGTCGGACACTAGAAATTTATTCCTAAATTTCGATTCAAATATCAGTGTTTAGTTCATTAAATAAATAAATAAATAAATAAATAAATAAATAAATAAATAAATAAATAAATAAATAAATAAATAAATAAATAAATAAATAAATAAATAAATAAATAAATAAATAAATAAATAAATAAATAAATAAATAAATAAATAAATAAATAAATAAATAAATAAATAAATAAATAAATAAATAAATAAATAAATAAATAAATAAATAAATAAATAAATAAATAAATAAATAAATAAATAAATAAATAAATAAATAAATAAATAAATAAATAAATAAATAAATAAGTAAATAAATAAATAAATAAATAAGTAAATAAATAAGTAAATAAATAAATAAATAAATAAATAAATAAATAAATAAATAAATAAATAAATAAATAAATAAATAAATAAATAAATAAATAAATAAATAAATAAATAAATAAATAAAGAAATAAAGAAATAAATAAATAAATAAATAAATAAATAAATAAATAAATAAATAAATAAATAAATAAGTAAGTAAGTAAGTAAGTAAGTAAGTAAGTAAGTAAGTAAGTAAGTAAGTAAGTAAGTAAATAAATAAATAAATAAACAAACAAATAAATAAAAACTTATTTCAAAATATCACCATTATAACAATTATATCATTCAGTTTGAAAATAATAAATTTATTTCCAAAATTTTTCGAATTGTCCCACTGTGAGCTATTAAAAACACTTCTAATTAATAAACATTATTTCTAAGAATTTTGAAAATTTCTAGGTACTACTTAGTGTTTAATAAAAATCTAAATAAAAAAATATTCTTAAAATTTTAATAACAGTTTAACTTAATGCACTTTGAATTATCGAGACATCATTTTTTTTTATTCAACTGAATCAAATTCCTTTTAAAAGATTATTTACAGTTTTTATTACTTTCAGCTGCACTTATCTAAAAACATACAAAAATATGTTTTATATATTAAAATAAAATCCATTTTACATATTTATTTTAATTACATATACTGACAGGAGCAGTAGCTGCTATTAAATATAATTTTATGCTCTTTTACTACCAAAACTAATTGTTGCAGAGACTAAAAAAATATTTTTAGTTTGGTAGCAATTGACGTCAGAGTGCTTATTATTTATTTATTTTTTTAATTCATATTGAGTATATATTTTTTTATATTTTCTTATTGTTTTTAAAAACTTTCATACCATAATCGTGTTGAAAACCGTTTGAAATAAATACAACAAAAATTAATACAAAAAATACGCATGAATGAATGTTTAAATTAAAAAAGTGTTTGAGTAGGGCCAAAAACGGTCATTGGACGTCTGTCTTAAAAATAAAAAAAATATAAAAAATTGCGAGTAAAAAAATAACGAAATATATTTACAACAAACAAATAATTTACAAAATTTTAAATACCAAGCTGCAAAGACAAAATAAAAACAACAACAGTAGAAGTAGCAGTTATAACAAATTGTAAAATAAATGATAAATTAATTAATGCACAATAAAACAATCGATCTATTACACCAAAATGTTTTGTACACTGAAAGAAATGTTCAAGATAAAATAAGAATTATTGAACACATATAATAGCAATTTACGCATGAGCTTTTAGCTAGAATTTCGATATTAATAACATTTTTTTTTTTTTTAAGTTAAATTGAAAATATTTTAACTTTAGCTTAATCTTTAGAAATCAATAAAAATATATATTAATTATTTTCAATACTTTTTTTTACATTTTTAATTTATTAGAAAAAATAAATATTATTAATTTTACCCCTTCTTTTCTCTCACTATATGTATGCCCAACATAATGAAACATGTCTGCCTCGATTACCAATGAAAATATTTCTATTTTGATTTATTTATTTTAGACATGAGGAGCTTCATTCATACTATTTACTAGCTCAACTAAAACTAAAAAAAAAAAACATTTTTTAACTAAAACGTTAACAATAAAAATGACTTTAAATGTTTAAAACCAAATAAAAAAAAAAAAAGCAAAATAAAACAAAATGAAAAAAAAAAATAAAAGAAATATTTTCTACGTCAATAGTTAAAATGAAATTATAAATAATTATTTTTTAATTTATGTAAAAATTTCTTAACGTATGCAACTAAAAAGTTACACAATGCTAATTCAATTATGGTGTGTCAATTCCCCTTGCCGACATGTTGGTCTGTTTAAATTACTAAATCTATCGTAACAATAAGTAAGATTTTGTAATACTCCAGCAATATATAGGACACATGTTAAAAAAAAATTGTATGTCCGACTATCAGTCCGTTTGTCTGTCCGTTGAAAGCACAATACGGCTCCGTGCGATTCAACTAAGGAGATCAAATTTTGGTTCAGATAATTTTCGATATGATTTATATTGAAAATGAGATAAATCAGTTCATAAACAAATAAATTTATCGTGTTTTGAATAAAAACTGGGGCGCTCAGCCACCAGAGGTCATATAATGGTTAAAATTATTTAAATAACTCGAATCAATAATCGATTGATTTGATAAGAAAAAAAAAAAAATTTTTTTTGATAGAAATTTTGTTCTTTTTTAATTTACATCCCTAGAGGGAAAAGAACTAACACAAAACATGTCACGGGAATGGTCCAAAATAATAGGGACCGGTTCTAGTTCTAACACTTTGTATGAGCTCGACTTGTCACTTTAACATGGCGTTTTCCTAGAAGGCAGAAATTCACCCTTTATAACCAGTTTTGGGACAGGTCACACAACTAACCCAAAACGGCATATTCAGTATTAATAAATATAAAACAATTTTGGAAAAACAAATTGGAAATTATTTTATTATATATTTTTTATTCTTCAAATATTTTCATTTTATATTTTTTTGTTAATGTCGATGGCGGCACCCCGAATCGAACCCAGGTTACTTTTACTTATCTCATGTTTTATAGTCCTACACGCTTATCACTTGATAATTGCTCATTTAACAAACAAGCTAAAAATTAATAAACTGGAACTTTGATGACTGTTAGGTGTCAATTGGTACTTAACTAGAACTTTAGTGGCTATTACGGGTCAATTGGTACTCAACTAGTACTGAGGGACCGGTACTATTGTACCAATTGCTACCAATTTCCCGCAGGGATATTATAGAGAGAATTGGGAGCATTAATTTAATTTTCAGAGAATATATATAAACCAGCTTTGATCAAGTATTTGAGCGTCGAAAATTTGATGACTTTTATGTTGTTCTTCAATTAGTTTCAATTAAATTTAATTAATAATTCGAATTTTCAAATATTTTTATAATTAAATAAATTACTCAAAATCGTAGTATTTTTAATAGGAACTTTTTGATTTCCCGGGAAAGTGGGAACAATTTTTCGACTTCCCGGGACTAAAAACTATAATTATCATTACTCTCATTAGTTGAACAACTGAGACCCAAATAGGATATGAATCTTAGCATTAGCAGATTTAAAACCGGATTCTAAATGTAGCGAGAAAATGAAATTCCACTAATTGGTTAATCTACTGAATATTTAAATACCGACAATCGTAAAAGATTTTTGTGGATATCGAAACAATTTTAAGTAATATTATTATTTTTATTTAAAAGATATGAACCATAAAATAATGTTTACGACAGAAAATAGAGATATCAGAAATTTAATAATAAAAAAATTTAAGCAAGTTTCGTAAATCATTATAAAATTTAAATTTATTTAAAGTCCACTAAAAAGAATTTTATAATTCTTAAAAAATTAAGAGAACGTGTGATATTATTTTGAACTAAATCAGGCAAGTCGTTTTCGAGATATGCTTCAATATAAATTTACAAATCGCGAATTGGCAGAGTCATTTTGCCATCATAAGATTTGTTATGGTTTTTGAGCTCTAGATGCACAGTCCAAATTAATACTCATCCAGCTTGTTCAGTTGAAACTACATGTGCCAGTATAATCGGGTAATCGAGTTTCATGAACAGCCTCAAAATTAGAAGATGCAATTTGTCTCACTACTTCTCACATCTATATAAAAATTAATATAAAAATGATGTCCGGTGAGTAGGAAGACATTTTTTCCATCAGCATTTTCTTAAAACATAATGGATTGATAGATGTCTTTTTGTAGATACTGAAACTACATTCAATAGTGACAACAGTGTCTACGCTATTATTTTCGATTAATCTTGAGTAATAGAGTTGTTATTATTCCTTAGTAGAGAAACTATATTTTAAAGCACGTAAACGAAAAAAATTTTACATTTTCATATGTAAATATTTAAGTATCTATAAAGGGTATCTCAAGAATGTTGTACTTTTATAAAACTAGATACTCCAAAGAATACAAATATGCTTTTTTCTTTTGTTTAAAATTATTAGTCGTAGAATAAATATACAAATTTTAAAAATTCAAAAAAAAAAAAAAAAAAAATTTTTTGGACACGTTTTTCACACCATTTTTTTTAAAACATCCCAGCAAAAAACGGTGAAGTTCTTCCAAAAAAAGAACATTTTCACAACTTCAAAAGTGGAACAAAGTACATATTTTAAACTTTTTTGGAAGTTCTTAATAATTACTTCCAAAAAAGTGAAAATAAATGAATTTTTAGCGAGAAAAACTGGTAATAACTTTCAACAAAATTTAAATTTTACAAATTTTAAAGCATTTTTATTATTATTTAATAGGGCAAAAATAGAATTTTTGTTCAAAAATTGTGTAAACACAGTTTTAAGAGAAGTGCTTCAAAAGCAATGAACAATAAGTATAAAAGAATAACATTCTACCAATGCCAACCATGGGTTAAAAAAAGAACTTCTGCAGCTCTTTTTCACCACTAAGTACTTCTTTCCAATGACAACACAATGTTAAAATCATGACTTTTTCAGTTCTTTTTTTGCTGGGATATAATAAATGGCCACAATTTTTTTACATTTTACACGTTTTTTTGGCACAATTTCAATCTGGGATTTAAAATTTTTTAACTGGTTTTAATCTTTATTAAGTTTTTATGACAGTATTTTAACATAACCTTTTTCCCGATTCACTTTTCGATGCCAAATCTAGCCAGAGTGTTAATCAACACATTATTTAGTATTCTAATTGATAGATTATGACATTGTCTTTTCTTTGATGTATCATTTACAAAAATTATCATTGTTAAAGTAGGATTTTTTTTTTTTTTGAATGAAGTTGGATGATGCAGTGTTCAAAAAAATTTGCTCAAAATTAATATTCTGTTATTTACCAAATTTTAAGAATATGAATTAATAGTTTGGATTTAATAAAAAAGTATTACATATTTAAAATCTTCGGACTTCGCAAATTCAGAAAAGTATTCGATCTATATCATACTGCTTATAGCGACTGAAATATTTACGTTTAAAAATGTAAAAATTTTTCGTTTACACATTTTTTTAAAGAAATTTGTCCAAAAATTTTTTTCTGATTTTTTGCAATTTTTAAGATATTTCTTTGACTGATATCTCGAAACTCAAAAAGTAAAAGTTTATATATTCTCAAGACCTTGCAGAATCAGAAACCTTTTAGCATTTTCCAATACTATATACTGTGGCTTAAATATATGCAAATGAAAATGTAAAAAATTTTTCGTTTACATGCTTTAATTGATGATGATGTAACGTTGAAACAGTTAATATGTTTTAAGAACAGTTATACATTTCTGAACAATTTTATTAAATTATTTATTTAGTGAATTTTATAGTATTTTAGACCTTTCTTAAATTGAATTTTAAATTTATTCTATCCCAGCAAAACAGGAACTGAAAAAGTCATGATTTTGTTGTCATTGGAAAGAAGTACTTAGTGGTAAAAAAGAGCTGCAGAAGTTCTTTTTTTAACCCATGGTTGTCATTGGTAGGACGTTATTCATTTATACTTCTTGTTCATTGCTTTTGAAGCACTTCTCTTAAAACTATGTTTATACAATTTTTTAATAAAAATTATATTTTTGCCCTATTAAATAATAATAAAAATGCTTTAAAATTTGTAAAATTTTAATTTTTTTTTTTCCGCTAAAAATTTATTTATTTTAAATTTTTAATTAATTATAAAGAACTTCCAAAAAAGTTTAAAATATGCACTTTGTTCTACTTTTCAAGTGGTGAAAATGTTCTTTTTTGGAAGCTTTTTCGTTTTTTTTGCTGGGATTTTAAAATATTACATTTTTAATATATAACATTTTTTCATTAATTATTTGTAATCTAAAATGTAACTAGTTCCTATTGTTTTTACCCAGCAAAAACTTAGCTTCTGTTTTTAAAATCAACAGCTTCCTGTATGCATTACATTGTAGCCTTATTCGCCACTCGCAGCATTACTTAATACTACTTCAATAACTGGTATTTAGTAAATATGAAAGTAATTTGATTTTTAAGTGGATCAGTTGTCTAGAGCGCCTAACTAAAAAACCGTGTTTTAAAAATTAAAGAGAGTTCAACTCCCACTCAAGGTAAACGCATTTTTTTATAAATTGTGTTTATTTATTTCCCTATATGAAAACTACTTTTTAGCGCACAAAAATATAAGGCGATTGTGGTGTAGCGAGTAAGACTGCAGACTAACAAACACAAC
>OX596077.1:34700078-34712578 GCA_951394005.1 Protophormia terraenovae | reverse complement strand
CATTTAGTGATTTTTCCATGCATAGATTTTGGGTCGCCATTGTTAATTGAATTTTTATTTATTTTACATAAAATTCAATTAAACATAATAATTTTTGTTTGTTTTTTCAAATGCTGTATTAAAATAAAGTAAAAAGCCTTCATATATAGGAATAGGATTTTTCCCCCATCACTTGATGAATCTACCCCCATGAGATGGGGCAGTTTCGATGTTTTCGGTCACTTCACAAATTAATAATAAAAATTAAGTTAGCAAGACGATAGTCAGTTTCAAAAGGGCTTAAACATAAGCCAACATATCAAGGGTTTCATTACTAAAGAAAGTTTATAGATATCGTAAACCATTTTGAAAATACAACATTTTAAACAAAAAAGTGGCGAATGCTCCCCCGTCTACCGTACTTACACTCTTTTTTCTCTCCAATCAAATTTTATTTAATAATAATTTTATACTTTTCCAAAAGTTATCTTCACAGAGATTATTTTAAAATTAAAAACAAACCCAAACACACAACAAGACAATGTACAGACCATCCTGAATGTGAACTATTTTTAATCAAAATTTTGACTTTTGATATTTGTATGTTCTAAACCCCAAATGCTAGTTCTGCAAACCGAATGCAGTTTTGAAAAGTCTTATGTGTTCCAAAAAATTTGCTAATGAATTTTTTCAAACCTGCAATGAACGTGGACTTTATGGGCAAAATTCAAACAACTTCCATCCATTTTTCTTATTTTTAAGAATTGTGTGATAGCTATTTTACACTTACAAAAATATTAAATTTGTCTACACTTTACCATTTAAAATGATAAATGGTAAAGTGTAACAAACCAAGATTTTATTAGAGATCAAATACAGTGAGACCTCGATTATTCGTAATGGTCGGGACCGGAAGCATTGTGGATAATTAATTCTCCCGGTTAATTGAGTAAAAATGTTGAGTAGTATTTTACATTTTTTATTAATTATTCAAGGGTTTAAATAATATAAGGAAAAAATAATAATTTAATTTATTCACTTTGTACTAGATTGTTCAAAAGCTATCGAAAAAAAAAAATTATGCTTAGAATCCCGGATAATAGAGGTATTCATGGTTAATCGAAGAAACCAATTACAAATTTTGTTTCACGGGTAATCGACGTTGCCGATTAATCGAGTCACTGATATTCGAGGCCCCACTGTATTTACAGTTTCTCCAAAAATAAAATAAAAAAAATATATTACTTTAGTTCAAGAAATCAGAACAATCGACTAAATTTTTGTCAAATAAACGTCTCTGTCTAGCTGATATAACTCTTAGCATATTAATTATTATAAAATTTGATTTGGAAGAAGCTTTTTCTCCGATTTTTTTAAATAAATGTTTGATTCATGTAGTCAGGGGATAAGGAAACGTTTGTATAAATTTTAGTTTTGATGGACGTATGGACGGACGTAATTATATCATGAAAAAGGCTCACAGTAACACAAAGAAGATATACTATAACTTTCATATATTAGTAAATTTTCTTATTATTGATTATTCGGTTGGTTTCTGACAGGGATGGAAAATAAAGGTTATTTTTGAATTTTTGAATAAAAAAAGCAGTAACAACCTAAAGTCGAAAACTGATTCAAATTCATCGTTGTGATCTTTATGGAGTCTACTTGCATAAAGTGATATGCTTTTTAAAATTTTGATTTAAATTGTTATGAGCAGAAATAAAAGTTATTTTTTGATTTTATATTACGATTTTTATTTTTGAGCATAAATAGGAGTCATTTTCTGAAATTTCAAATTTGATTAATTTTTTATTAAGATGATTTTGTTTTGTGGTAAAAATCACAAAATAACTATTATTTCTACTCGAAAAATAATCGATATTTCCGATTTGATAACTGTTATTATTTAATTTTTATGATAGAAGTCATAACAGTTACGGGCCCTGGTTTCTGAGTTATTGAATAAATGTTCTTGTAAGTATATACAAAATGTTCATAGAAAATGATTTAATTATACCCTACACCACCATAGGTGGGGAGGGTATTATGCGTTTGTGCTGATGTTTGTAACACCCAAAAATATTGGTCTAAGACCCATCTTAATTTATACCAATCGGCTTAGAATCACTTTCTGAGTCGATTTAACGATGTCCGTCCGTCCGTCTGTCCGTCCGTCCGTCTGTCCGTCCATGTAAACTTTGTAATCAAACTACAGTTCGCAATTTTGAATCAAAATTAATGAAATTTGGTACAAAGGTTTCTTATAGCCCAGGGACGAAACCTATTGAAATTGGTTATGATCGGTCCATTATTTCACCTAGCCCCCATACAAATGTCCTCCCGGAAAATGGTTTAGCGATCATAAATCCCTTAAATATAGCAATATTTTAATGATATTTGGCACATAAAAGCTTTATATAAGCTTAAATCTGTGATTTTCAGAAAGATCGGTACATAATTGACTATAGCTCCCAAATAAACCCCTTTTCAGAAAATCACTTTAACAGGCATAAATCCCAATTAAATGTTAATATCAAGTTAAAATTGGACAAAAATAAGTTTTATATAAACATAAATGATATTGCCAAATTTTACAAAGATCGGTCCATAATTTACCATAGCTCCCATATAAGGCCCTCTTTCGGGAATCACCCAAAAGTGAATAAATTCATATAAATGTCAGAATCATCGCATCAAATATTCTGTATTCGTATGTTTTATTTCATATTTATGAGTATCGGTCCACATTTGACTCGAAGTTAAATAAAAGACCCCTCCCCAAATTATAATGTACACAATGGTGTAGGGTATCATATATAGTCGGGCTTGACCGACTATATCTTTTACTCTCGTTTTTTATTTGAAAAAATAAAGGAAAATATATTTAATTTCTATTAATATAAAATACTTATCACAATGTTTTTTAATTAGCTGATCTTTACGTTGATGACTATAATATCAAAAATAAAAACAAAAATTTTTATTGGTCATTATAGAATCATCGTATTATGTCCGTCGGAATGTCATTCAAAGAAATCAACCTTTGACTCCGAGAAGTTTAAATTATTTAAACTGCTCAGTAGCGATTATGTATAAAGTCAAAGGCCTTAATTGTCCAAATTACTTTCCTTAAAATATCTTACACTTTCCTGATATTGAATTATCTGAGTGATCTATAGGAGGTTGTGGATCATAACAGCTTTCATAATAACCAAGAGAAAATAATAACTTGTTCCTATTATGCTTTTCACATACCTATACTTATACATTTTCATGGTTATGATTCAATTAAGTACTTTTTGCTCAAATGTAATATAAAGGTTACAAAAAAATGATCTGTGTCCTTCCATTGAAATAAAAATCTTCAACATTATTTTATTTTAAATTGTTGAAGATGTTTATTTGAATGGAAGGACACAGATCAATTAGAACTCTAAGTAAAATGAAAATCAGACCTACATTTATAATACAAGATTTTCTTATGCGAAGTTGTATAAAACCTATATGGTTATATGTTTAGATTTTTTTTTTTTTTTTTTTTTTTTCAAAAAATATTTTTATTTAAAAATTTGCAAAGTTTCTAAAAAAGTAACATTCAAATGCATACAAGTAACTTAACTTAATAAAAAAAATTCTTAATAAATGTTACAAATTTCTAACCTTTTAGTAATGTAACACAGTTGGAATATATAATTAACACACGTATTTATGTATATAAATTTCAAAATT
The DNA here is from genome assembly GCA_951394005.1 of Protophormia terraenovae. Classification (NCBI taxonomy): domain Eukaryota; kingdom Metazoa; phylum Arthropoda; class Insecta; order Diptera; family Calliphoridae; genus Protophormia; species Protophormia terraenovae. Next base: position 34,708,867 of record OX596077.1, on the reverse strand, counting down.
CTAACCTGAAGTCAACCTTCTTTATGTGTGTTCTAAAATGGAAGCTTGTTAAAGAAACACAAATCAAAATTAACTTTATTGCTTTAAATAAAATGGATGAATATTTAAAATGTTACATATTTTTTATAATTTATTTAAAAAACATGATTTTTTTATTTCATAAAAAAGAAATATGATGTATATTTATATTTTAACAGAAAATGTTTAACTGTCATAATAAATTAAATTAAAAAAATCATTCACCTTCATATAAAATTAATTTCACTAAATTAATTTAAATGTTAAATATTTTATTTTCGCAGGTGGGTGCAGAAATTATTTTCAACGGAGCAATTAAGATTTAAAAATTTTTTTCTTCATGAAATTCCTGTTTAATATCTTAGCGATTAGAGCCTTAACTCTAAGTATTTACCCCTAAGGTGACAAAACACAGAACATTATCACAGAAAATATTCTAGGACTTTATTATTTTTCTTAAGTAGTCAGGAGACTGTTATCGATATGCTGATTCTGCATAACATTAATTAGCTTTCTGAGAACTATCGAATTTCATACTTTGCTTTAGTCAAGGTCTTGATCAGCTAAATTAAAGATTTACGAAATTGATTAAAAATGAAATCGAATATAATTTAATTCGATTTACGGAACATATTAAAAACAATAGATGATCGATTTCATTTCCACTTTCGATTTAAAATCTCTTTGAAATACAGAACATGGACCTATTATTTGAAATTAAATTGTCAAAAAGCAATTTTCGTACGACACAGACAAATTAGTAATTAATGTAGCTCTTAAAATATATCATTTTTATAATTTAAATAAAAAGATTGATTAAAAGTAACATTCCAAAAATCTCAAACTCAAGTAATATATTACATATCGGGTTAAAAGTAGTTACTAATCTACTTTCATATAATGCAGATAGTATGTTGTTATAATTGAAAAGTAACTACATCTGTAACTACATGCCATTGCCAAGTTTTTGCTGGGTATTTAGCATATGCCTCATATTTTATGTGAAACTGTGTTAATTATTCCAGAACATAGGAAATACATATTCCCAAATTCGTATGTATTTGACAGAATTAATCTTAATATTTTAGAAACAAAAAGAAAAAAAAGAAAAATTAATATTATTTTCTTAACAGGTAAAAAAGATGGCGTTTACTTTTCTGACAAAAATTAATATTTCAACAAATAAAAAATATATATATAAAAATAATTCCAACGCAAAATGAATGCGTGCCAGTAGTCTAGCAAAACCGCCAAAGGATTTTTCAAAGCACTTGAAGTTCAAATTTTTATTCACTTATTCAAATAAATTTTTGCTGGATGTAGCTCCCTTTTTACGCCCATTTTTCTCATAATATTGTTAACTTTATTTAACTTGGCCTTATTTCTAAACTACTGAACCGATAAAAATAAAACATGGCACATACATATATTTATCTTCGAAGGAAGTACTGACTGGATGCTACGCCCACATAAAAAAAAAGAATTTCTTTGCTTTGTAGTCAGTAAATTTCAAATTTTATAAACATTTTGATGACGGTGGTAAAAAAATATTATAAAAGTGGGCGAAAAAGAAACATTGCACGCAAACAGATTAAATTTTATAATATACAATTCCTTGTGCATGTAAAATTTTATGTGAATTGTATTATTATCGTACAAAAATGATTTTTACTGAAAGTAGGCTAAAAACTGGGAGAGGCATCTAATTTATATTTTAGCCTATAGTTTTCTCCAAAAAATACTTGATATAGGTGCTAAATTTAATTTGAAAATTCAAAAAGCAAATTATTTACAAAAAAGTGGGAATGGCATTTCGATTGATATTATATTCTATATTTCCTTTCAGTGGATGATCAATATATATACGTCCAAAATATCAGTTAAATCTGTTGAATAATGCGAATACTCATATATTGCAAGCAATATTGTAATGAAAGGTGGGCGTAAAAAGGGAGAAGCATTTAATAAAAATATTACATATTATCTAAGAGAAGATTTGTACCCTAATTTTAAATTTCACCTCATGTGGGATATTGTATATATACAAAATTTCGATGTCGTACATGCTTTTGCTTAAGAGATATCGCTGGAAAAGTATTAACTGGTCAGACAGGCGGATGGACATAGCTAGATCGTCTTAGAATTTCACGAGAACCCAGATGATTATTTCGATATGTTACAAACGGAATGGCAAAACTATAATAAGGGTATAATTTTATGAGAATGAAGGTAATCTGTAAAAAGGTTGATCTAATATATATTTTAAAAGGAAATAAATAACTCGGAAAAGAAACGACATTATAGAGTGATTCCATGTCAAAACAGACAGCAATCGGATTTGACATCTCCGATTTCAACGAAATTCATTACAAGCATTGACAACTGGAAGTGTTTCCGAAAACATGAAATTTCAGACCCATGTTTCTTTTCGGTCCGGAATTATGACGTTTTAAAAAAACGAAAAAATTTTAAAAATTTTACAAAAGAATACTTACTAAACTCCTAAAAACATCTTAAATATACATGGTAGATCTCTAGTGTTGCTGCATATTAAAGACAAAGATATTACCTTCATAACGATATATACAAAGTTTTTTTTACATCAAAAGTTCAAAGGTCAAAGTTGGAGATACAAAAATTCAAACTATTATATCTCAAAAACCGGTATTTATAAAGTATATATCGTTGATATAACTTTTCTCCATATGGATATAAAATTTCAATTTGGAGCCTTATTTAGTTTAGGAGTTATGGACAAAAATTATTAATAACTCCTAAGCAATGGAATATAAAAAGTTAATTTTAGTGTAGTTTTAAAAACAAGGATTACCTTAAAAATGATATATAGTGAGTTACTTTAGATCGAAAGTTTAAAGGTCAAAATAAGACTTACAAAAAATAAACTATTATATATCCGAAAATGATATTTTTAAGATGCTAACAAAATTATATAATATTAATACAACTCTACTTCATGCCTGTGCAAAATTTCATGTTGGACACTCATTTAGTTCAGAAGTTATATAACAAAATATAAATTGAAGTCAAATTTTGTATATAAAATTTTATTTTTTTTTAAATATCTGCTCATAAAAAAATTATTTCAACATAATTTTTGTAAATATTTTAAATTTTAAATACAAAAAAAAAATAGCTTTTTTCTGTGTTTTGCTTCATAACTCCTAAGCCAATAGAGGCTCCAACTTGAAATTTGGCACAAATATAGAAAAGGGTTTCATTATAAATATATGTATTTTTTAAGAATTTTAAAATTCCGTTTTTTGAGATATTAAGTTTTAATCTTTATATTATCGATTTTGACCTTTAAACTTTCGAAGTATATATTTTTGGACCGGGAGGATTCTTTACTCAGAAAAATTGTGATCTGAGCCACATTTGCAATACTTAATACCTGTGGCGAATTTTATTGAAATCGGAGATATCAAATCCGAAAATGTTTGTTTTTTGTCCGTTTTGATATGGAATAACTCAATAGTCTTTTGAAATGTTTTTTTAAGTCCTTCGTTGCCATAAAGAAAATATTTTTCCTTCAAAAATTTTTTGTGAAAACTACAAAATGTACCAAAATTTAAAAATATGGGCTGCTAGTTGATTGACCAGATGAAAGGACATTCGGTTCCTCATAAAACTTTAAAGGATAAGTTTTCGCAAGGAAAAAATCCTGAAACGCTCAAACTAAGTTATCTTGCTAGGAGTTTCGGACCATAAGTTTCAAAACTAATGTCAAATGATTGTTTTAAAAGCTTCCAGGGTCTCGTTACTTTAAAAACTCTAAGTTCTTACAAACTTATCGCATATACTCTTTGGGAGCTTCCATGAATTATACTTAAGCGTTTTAATCGCAATAATATAATTTTTTATTTTTTGAAAAATGTAAGGACCTAAGACATTATGAACTTAAATTTTAAACTATAAATATCTTTTAGTGAACTACAATGTAAATTTTTATGTGAACAATTAGATGATAAAGAACTTTATCCGTAATAATAAAGTCCACCATTTTGTTGATGATTTATCTGTCAATAAGCACTTTGTATCTGTTACCTTACCGACTAACTTAAAAATTCCTTAATATCCCTCGTATTTTTTCTTATAATTTTACATATATAAAAATAGATTTAACATTTCATTAAACATCAAAATAAGAAACCCCCACCTTGACCTTTACAATCGGCAAGCAAAAATTAAATATGAACAACAGCGAAAGACAAGACAAATTTAATATCTTAACAAAAATGACAACTAAAAGTTGAAAAAATATGCAAAAAAGCTTAACAAAATCAACAAGCTAAAAAGAAAACCAAAAAAACCTTTACATGGATTATTACAGAAATAAATTATTTAATAAAATTACGTTGACATTTTCCAACGCACATACACATGGAAAAGAGTACCAAACAAAGTGCATACATATGTATGTATGTGTAGGTATAATGTAATTTATAATGATTGCATATTTATTTAAAAATAAACAAATTATAAACCAGAAAAAAAAAAAACAACCAGATGGAATTTTAAGATTAAAAAAAAGAAGAAATAAATAAAATAAACTAGTTTGAAGTACAGAAAACAAAAAAAAGAACGATGTGCTTGCTCTTAAGACTGGTATAAACAACTATGTAAGTCAAAGAAATCAGCCAACATTAAGCGAGGTTGGTTGATTTGCTTAAAAACATTATTTGTACACGCATAGATAAAACTTGAAGCTGGAGCTGAGATGAAATAAAAAAAAAAAACTGAAACGCAAAAGAAGTAGATATATTTTTCTAAACAAGGAAAGCTTCTACTACTTACTTCACCTTCTTTAAAGCAAGTTAACAAAATGTTAAATGACTGACAAACTAAATGACGATTTGACTAACAAGTGGTCTGTCCGTCTGTCTGTCTTACTGTGATTAGCTGCTGATATTTAAAGTTGTTATTTGTAGCAGTTGCAGCAAGCTTTGTAAGTTTGTCTCTCTCTCTCTCACTGCTTCTATATTTATTTAGTTGTGAAAGTGAATTTTCATTTAGATTGAATGTGAATCTTTAAAATACAAACGGTGTTTATTTCTCCTCTCTTGTTGCTAATGTTGTTGTCAGTGATTTATTTGGCAATTAAAAATAAAAACAAACCGAACCACACACTTAAATACAAATGCATGTATATACAGTAATAGAAGAAGTTGAAGAAGACAGCTACAAAACAAAAACCAACTGATTTAGAAAATCGTATATAACGATTACGACAGTTGGACCTAAACATCAATTTCGCACTTTTAAAACAGAGTGCTGCAATGGGAAATAAAACAATGTTTAATAATTTAGAAAAATGCAATAAATAACTTCCAGACATTAACTACTTTAAAGTTGATTTCTATATGTTAAAAATTTCATATAAACAAATATAACTTCTAAGAAGTTATCTAGTAAATTATGCTTTAAAATTAGCAACACCCTTTAAAATACTTTGTAATAATGTAAAAGAAGATTAACTGTTATTAGAAGGCACACCGTTGCACGTTGGGGTAAAATAAGACAAAAGTGGCATTTTGAAATTTAAAATTTTGTAATAAAGTTGGGTATCGAATAAAAATAGACAAAAATTATTGATCAATATGAATATCAATTAAAATCTTTAAGCTAGGTTGTGTTGTTTTCTTATAAGAAGCTATCAAAGTTAAGAATTTTTTTAAATTTTTGAAAAATAGTAAAAAAATTCAATTTTCATCAGCTTTCAGTGTAATTTATTTATATAAAAATTCTTTTAAGGTAAAAATTTTAAATGAAACCATCAACTTCAGGTATTTATGTGTACTTTTCTTCAAGTATTTGTAAATTCTATTTTGTCCTAATAATTTTGTTATTTTTTTGAAAATTGTCTTAAAATACACTAATTTTCAATTTTCATGGAATGCAACTTAAAATGTTACATGATGTTTATTCTGAAAATTTTCTTAAAAATAGTATATATTGCTCACTTTAATATTATAAAAAAAATGTGCGCATATTTAGCCCGATTTGAGAAAATAATTTTTTTTTTTTTTTTTTTAAAAACTCCAGTAGATTTATTTACCAAAAAACAGCTTAAGTGCAGAAATTTTTTTTGCTTTATCAAACATTAAAAAGTGGGGAAGAATCGAAATAAATCTGTAACTTCTAATTGTCCAATTGGATTTGCATGAAATTTCACATAGACGTAGCAGAGGACAGTAGCATTTCGAGTTTAGAAGCAGGATCCAACATACGCATCAGGAGCGGAACTATGGGTTCAAAATAGGGTACTAGTGTGATGGAAAATGTTTAACCATTAGCAAATTTTTGTTCCTTACCCGATTTCCAAGATTTTTATATCACCTTAAAGTCCTTGATAAATCCTTTAGAAAACATACTTGCATGTGCTACTTATCTTATATATTTATCGAGTTATATACATTTGAATTTTAAAAAATCTCAATTTTACAAAATCTTGTTTAAGATTTTTTCCATATATAGCCAAATATTTTCAACAGATTTTATTATATTGTATATAGTTGGTTAAAAAGTAAAATTATCTATTGAACAAAGAAAATTTTGAGTCGTTATCTTTATTGAGTCAAAAGTTAAATGATTTTGAATTGGAAAGTTTGCAAAAATTAACAAACAGACGGATAGATGGACGGACATTAAAAGTCTTTCAAAAAAATTTTAAATCTCGAAAAATATTTTGTTTCTTCTTCTTGATTAATATGAAAACCAAATGAAGGTATTTAAATTCTGATATCACCTTTCTCAGAATTAAGTGGCATATTCGACCCATTAAACCAAATGTATAGACGGACGGACATTGCCATGCTATCAAAAAATATTTTAGAATTCTAAAAATGCATTTTTTTACTAACTAATAAATAGTAAAAGTAGAAAGTGATCATGAAAATTTGGATATCACCTTTTCCTGAAGTAAGCGTCATTTTCGTCCCACTTAACCCAAATGTATAGACGGACGGACGGACATTACCATTCAGCCAAAAAAATCTTATAATTCCAAAAATGCATTTTTTTACTTACTAATAAATCGAAAAATGAATCGTGATTATTAAAGTGTTGATATCACCTTTTCCTGAATTATGCATAATTTTCGACCGCTTTTACCCCAATGTGCGTTGGACGGACAGACTGACAGACAGACTTACAAATTAGACAAGCTGACACAATTGCTTCTTTTTATTTTATTATAATTTTTTATTTTTGTTATTTTCGCTGCAGCAAAAGAAGTTTAAGTCAAGTTTTGTATAACTGTTGTCTGGCTAATTTTTATGTAAATTTACTAAGTTGAGAAGATTAATGTTGCGATTGTATAACATTTTTCTTTAACAACATTTTGCAACATAACTTTATTTTTCATTACATTTTTAATATTATGCCCAACAATTTTTTTTTTATTATTTCTGTTGAAATATTCGAGATAAAATGACAGTTATAAAAATATTTGTATATTGACAGAAGAAAAAAATAAAAAATACCAGTTAGTCAATAACACAATATCCTGTAATAAATATATAATTTATTTATAGGTAAGTATGTATGTTTATTTGTTATCATTCGCTAAAGTGTTGCGTTTTAATTAAAAAATTTTGAGAGAGAGAAAAAAATTGATATTTATCCATTTGGCCATAAACATGCAATCATAACTGAAATTTTTGTTGTGTTAACACAAAAAAAAAAAAAAAAAACACGCGTTAGTAAATATTAAAAATTTTCGAAAATTTTCTTTGAAAATGCGGCGAATTATATATAAATAAAAGTCAGCTGTAGCCAAATAATAGCTCGAAACATTAATCAAAATTTCTTTTCACCAAAGAATCAAATATTGCAGAAGAAAACTCTACCATAATGATGAAATAGGTGCAAAAATCCTCTAACAATAAATATGATTATTATAGTAAAAAACTTTATCATTTTATAATCCAATTGTATTATATTATAAATCAGTTTTATCATATTATTACAAAAAAGTAATCATAACAAGGTCAAAATAGAAAACTTTACCATAATGACGAAATAGGTGCAAAAATCCTCTAACAATAAATATGATTATTATAGTAAGAAAGTGATTTAACTTTATCATATTATGATCCAATTGTATTATAAATCGGTTTTATCATATTATTAAAAAAAAGTGATCATAACATGGTGAAAATAGCATGCTTCAAATTATCTTATTTCCCAAAAATTTTCTCACACATTATGAAATCAATATATATATATCAAACTATAGTCCATACATAATAAAACCGCGTAATCGGTTTTTCTCAAGAACGTAAAATTTTTTCACAAAAAGACTTCAAAGTTTAAAAAAATACACAATTTAAAAAATATTATAAAATATTAACAAAGATTATATTAACGTAATATGGATGTCAAATGAAAGCTAAGAAACTCTTATATATTAAAATGTCCTGGTAAATGTACCAGGACAAAATTTTAAGAAAAACTCCTTTAAATAAAATATATAATTAACTAATAAATACCTGTAATATATTTAAACTTTCAAAAAGATATTTTACCAACTTTTTATACTGCAACAGCTAAATAAAAATATTATTATATTGCAGGGAACGTAACTTTCATTTGACATCGTTATTGACAACGATATAACCTTCGAAAATACTATATACTCTTTCAAAAATTTGAAGTCCTTTCGAGAGGAAATTTTATGTCCTAGAGAAAAACTGGTTACAGAGTAATATGGATAGTTTCTAGTTTTATTCATAAAACGATTTTTTGATGTG